>VCJN01002250.1:0-34875 GCA_006384855.1 Tetraselmis striata | reverse complement strand
GTAATCGCCGCCTGCCAAGCTTCACGCCGCTCTCCGGGCAGTCATGCAACAATGACCTACTGCAGTGCAGCCAGTTATCATCATGATACCTGTGCTATTCAGACCACGAGGTACAAACCTAGTACGGGCAGAATCGATTCTTTATTTATTTACGCCAGGAGCCCAGGGTCCATACGGTGATCACATTATTCCCTGCGACGGGCAGTCACAGTTCCCATGTGATGTACGTTCATCATTCGTCATCATCAATACATGCAGACCGGGGGAGGGGGTGCTTGCGCGCGACCGGGAAGCCTTCCCCTTGTCAGAGATACAGTCGATCATCACTCGGTAGGATTGGGGCACGGCAAATTTCTGCTCCGACGCTACAGAACATTTCGTTTCTTTCGCTCATTGCTGCGGACTTATCTCATCCACCCCCTCCCCAACCCTCCCTCGTGATCCAGGCCTGGAATAGCCCAAGCAGTCTGGCCATCACATGGCGCTCATTCTCTGAGCCACCTTGGCAATGTCTGTCACGGACACCGGGACTCCACCCTGTAAGAGGCCAAAGACCTCTGCGCGCACAATGCCCGCTATCTGATATCTCCCTGCATGTTGCTGCGATAGCGGCATGCCGTGGTTCTGTCTCTGCTACCGGCAGCAGCGGGGCAGCACCGTTCAAGCTCAGCGCCCTAATTGGAAATGCGTTCCACCACCCTGCCATGCTTGCAGTCCGAAGGCTACGGCTGGCAACCCGCTGCAGACACTTCGCAGTTCTACGCACCCACCATGAATGGGCCGGAGGATCAGGCGCACTACGGGGGTTCTCAACACATCTGGGCAAGCTCCAGCCACTCTGTGAGCCGCCCGCGCCCTTTGAAATTCAATCTCTATTTGATGGCATGCTTTCTGGACCTCTCTAGTGAGCATGACGTGGGTAGTACACACTATGGGTGGTGGCTGTTGAGTTGGCGACATAATTAGTAGAGTTTTCTGACTGCAGCGTTCTATATGTATGACAATCCTCATTGCGGATGCGTGCGCAGGTGCGGCATGCATGCCAGGAAGAGCCCCCAACCTGGCAGTCTCTCTCTGAGCCTTACTTGTTCGAACACAGACCACATCTTCATAACAGTGCAGCAGAGTCTGACCCCAGCTGGGGCCACTATGCAGCGGGCATGCACTACACACATGGCCAGCAGCCACCTCAAGCTTCCATGGCAAATGTCTCGCATGCGGCTACTTGGCCGCGTCCACAGCAGCCCAGATTTTCAAGATGCTAATTCCATGGTGGATGGAGACTGGCAAGTGCAGCACACGAGGGGAGATTATCACTCCACCTACCCTCAGCAGCATCACTAGGATTGCGGCTCTCAGCAAAGGTTGAGATGAGTATGTGCTGACACAAAGGTGTGGAGTGTATTTGTAGAAGATGCTGGGCTGCCACCGCATGGCAGAGTGGCTGGCTGTGACGAGCCAGAATAGAGTGACGCTACGCGCATGAGTGCATCGCTGGATATTAATAGGTCCTGGTTGTCGATGTTGAGTAGACAGCACTATGAGCCTGTCTCAATATACGGAGAATTTGACAATTGTGACTGTGTTCGGAGTGATGAAAACTGGTAGACTGGTGTGATTAACCAGTGTAATGAATATTGAACTTAGTGGTGATCAGTACAGTGAATTACTGCTGCTATCACACCTGCTGGATTGCCAGCAGCATTCTGGCAAACGAATTAATGCACATTGATAAACCTGCACGGGGATTGCTTGCCCGTCTCTCGGTACATGCGGACGACCAGGGCTAGGAGCGGACACTTAATGTATATTTGTACATGTACATACCAGGTATTTGACATGAACCAGGTATGGGTGCCGAGTCATCTGGCAGCACCTTTAATACAAGTAGCCTCCTCAGATAGGGCTTGCATGCAACCTGCAAGAACATTCGTTAAAGTTCCGCAGCAGTTTCATCTAAACTGAACTTCTGGCAGGCAGGGCAGGTCCCTATTCCTAGGCTTCTTATTACCGCCCCGGTAGCGGTACCGGCACCCGCATACTCGTACTCGTATAAGTTCTCGTATGGAGAGCCTGATAGGTTTCTCTACCACAGTGGTGATGCACCACCTGGTATACCGCCTAGATAAGGATAGCGCGCAGTCAGCATCTGCCGCACACTCCGCGTGCGGACTCGTGCAGAGTCCTTGCAATGTATCACAGGGAAACGGTGCTTTCCTCACTGGCCTAACTCCCCCCCCCCCCGCCCCCCCCCCCCGCCTCTGCCCCACTGATTCACCTACAACGCCAGACAGAGGCTTGAAGGTGGAACAGGGGAGGAAGGGTGGGAGTCTGAACTCGTGAGGGCGCCAAGGAGGGAGCTGGCGGGGATGCTGGTGTTGGTGTTGGGTTGGCGCGGGTGAGGCGTGTAAAGATACAAAGCCTTTTGGGGGGGGAGGGGGGGGGGGCATAGGAGGGGGGGAGGCACTAGAGTCCAGCTACTGAGATGGATTTCGGGAATAAAGACGTTACGGTCACGTTCGATGTGTTTGCACAGGGCTACACGCAGTCTGAGGGCCCAGGAGGCCATATCACGGAATATTGGCGTGTTGTTCGTTGTATATCCTGATATATTTCAAGGATATTTAGGTTTTCTCTGCAGCCGGGTGGGGCGGGGGGGAGGGGGGGGGGGTATTATTAAAAGCGATAATATAACACGAACCAAACGCGGAACGATGAACCAACCCTACTTGTTATGGATTTGATATATACCGCGAAACAATACCGGTGAAACAATACCGCGGAGCTATGGCAATGGTCAAATAGGTCACATGCAAGCGCTATTCGAGGCTAGGATGCGAGTTGGCATCCGCAGTGCTATGAATGATAGCGGCATGAATGTATTACATTGATGGCGTTGATAGCCAGCCTATCCATACCTCCACATATAGGCGTTTGGCCGGCACGGGTCGCGCTATGCTACATGTACCCATGCGGATGTCCACACACACACACAGCCCCATCAGCGGCAAGCAATCCTCCCGCGGCATGATGCCAATGTGGATCCTTGTGGTTGACACATCTGTGCAAGTCCCAATCCACTAGCAGAAGCAACTCGCTGAGCGCTGACATTACTCATGACAGCCGCACTCAATGACTTACATCCTCTTCACAGAGGGACAGTCCGAGACTCCTGCCTTTTTCGTCTCTGGCTGTAAGGATAAATATCTAGCTAGACTTTTAGAGCAATGCAATGAACATTGTTATCTATTCAGCTGGCGCCCTTGCTCAGCACAGCCAACCACTCTGTAATGGGATGGCAGCAGTATACTGCCAAGCGTCTTCTGCATTTGCTCCGAGAGTCACGGTCTTGTTGCCATCACCAGGCTGTTGTCTGAGATAATAACACTCTCGCACTTCGCACACTTGCCGGTCTTAGGCCCACATGTAATTCGCATCTTGCATTCTGAGCTGGTGCGGCAGCAGCTGATAAGTTGAGCCATTTGCCATAGCGGCTTGAGGTGGCTGTTGTTCGTACATGCCGTGCATGTCCGCTGCATAGTTAACCCAATTCGGGTCGGACTGTGCCGAGCTGGAATGAAGATGTGATTCATGTCCGAACAAGTAAAGCTCCAAGGCAGAATGCAAGGATTCTTCCTCGCTTACGTGCCAAACCTGCACACACATCCACAATGAAGACGGCCATTCATGTGCCCGGGACAATCAAACAAGCTTCCTTGCCTAGTTGTCATCTACATGTAGAGCACCGACGTGTGTCATCAGTGCCACGCTCATTAGGGAGGTGCATCTCAATCAAGTGAGGTTGGAATCTTGGGGAGGGCGGCTCACAAAGTGGCTGGCGCCTCCCCACTTGTGGTGCGCGCCGCTGTAGTGAGCCTGAGCACCCGGCGCATTTGTGCTGGGTGCGTAGAGCTGCGAAGGATCCGGCACGGTTTGCCGCTCGCAACCTCCATACTGCACACATGGCAAGGCGTTGGAATGCACTTTTGGTTAGGACGCCGATAACCTTGGACGATGTCGCTCCGCTGCCTTTAGCAGCAGTGACACACCCTAAACACAGGCTCGCGCTGATGTCGCGTAGCAAACAGGAGGAATTGCGTTGCGTTTTGTTTTCACACAGAAAGTCTGGCCCACTTACAGTAGAGTCCTGGTATCCGTGATGAGCATTGCGTTGGTTGTTCTGATGAAAGCCACATGGCGGCAGGAAGGCCGTGTCTTCACTTCCAGAACTAGGTTGATTCCAGGATTGGGGGAAAGGGGACAATAAGTCAGCAGCAATATACAGCAGGGCAATGATTTTAGCGCTCCGATCCTGCCTATCGGAGGTAGTAAGGGGTACGATCCATTGGACCCCCTCGCTGGGTCTATTCATGGGTGATATATAAACTTGTTGCTAGAAAACCATAGCTGGGACCATGCGCCACAATCGCTGGGCGTACGGACGCACGCGAGTAGCAGCATGGTCCGCATGCCGGACTGTATGGAAAACTCGGTCCTCTTGGCTTGATTAACATGTACCACAAATTGGCAAACTATTGCAACAGCAAAAATGCGACCCGCGGAAACACCGTGATTTGAGACGCTTCAAACACATGCGGTTATGATACTACATAGATGTTAGTACGAATGCATATTGGCACAGCGTCGGTGGCACAAACACTCAGACAGCGGTTTTAGGGGACGGGTAGAATCCTGGGGCTCGTACTTTTTTCTTGCGCAATTAAGACGAGGGTGGGTATGTCAATTTCAGACCCGCATGTGTCTGAAATGGAGAATGGCATAGTGTTCGACACTGTGGAGGATGCAAACCTATGCGGTGGTGCCACCGGCTGATGGGAGGGTCCTTTTGTAGGCTGTAGAGTTGGGGAGGCGTTGTCTCGGTGTGAAGTGTCGCCTTGCTCTGTCTGTCCCTTTAGGGCGTCAAAGAGAGTGGGCGCTTCATTTTCGCTTCGGGCGAGTCTCCTGGAAGGAGAGACAGGCTCCATTTCGAACCGGCGAGGGAAATCCGAACGGCCGGGACTGTCGGGGGGAGCCTGATGAGCATCGTCGGCCAATGGGGAAGCTTCGCCGGACGATGCACTGGCCTACATGCAATGGTTGGGATGGGACAGAACATGTTTGCTCTCAGACGAATACTGTGACATTCCAATCGTAAATACGCACCGTCCTGGTAAGAAGTTAGTTTTCGCCCCAGGAACGACGAAAACGAAAAAAAGAATCGGGAACAAAACTAGCGCCGGGCCCCGTACCTGCTGGTGGCGTTGTTTGGGCCCCTGCTGCACCAGCTGTACGAGTGATAGCAGCTCCCTCTCTGGCCCGTCGACCAGCTCCTTTTTTTTGCGACGGATCACTGCACCGACTCTGGGGCTTTTGGGCGACGACTCCCCCTGCGCACGCCGCCGCGACTGCTGTCTGCAAGCAGAGCGGGACGCGAGAACTGCTGAATCCCGACGTCAGTACCACCAAGGGCATAGCAGTATAGCACGATACGTTATTCACTTGAGAATCGGTGCAGGCGGGCTGGTCACACACCGCGTACCTCAAGTTGTGCTCCGCCAACTTCTTCATGCAGCCGCGCTTGGTCCCAAGAAACTCGATTACAGAGTGGAATTTGCTGCACTGTTGACAAAAGCGACTGACCACACCGCTCGCCAATCTGGCCGACTCCGCTCGCCGGTGCCCTGCGCAGGTCCGGGTACGCGATGTGTACGCGTCCGCCCCGGCCAAACTCACCAGGCAACCGGGCACGATGCAGCTTCGTGGCGATTCTGTGACAGCAGGGATATCAAACAGCCGACCCGAAGAGCTGTCAGACTTACAGTGAGTATTCGAAGCGTGATGGCATGTGTGAATCACACCAGATGCTCGCGACATAAAACATGCACGAGTGCGGCTAACTACGAGTTGCTTTCCGGGTGGTGTATTTCAGTATTTCTACTGATGGAATAAGAAGGGGAGGGGATGATATTTATCAGCGCATACAGTCAAGCAGCAGCCACAGTAGAGCCTTGCTTTGGGCCGGGACTGCGATCGTAGCGACAATTCCACTACCGCAGTACAGTGTACGGTCACTAGGGACCATCACTATGTACCAAACTGCGAGGGGTATATACTGACGGTAAATTGCTCAAGAGGGCGGGGGGTATTGGGGGGGGGGGGGGGGGGGGGGGGGGGGGGGGGTCCTGGTATGCGTGCTGTCGTCTAAACCCGCTCGCAGCATCCCAGGCTCATATGAAGTCTTTGCCGATATATTAGTTGCAGAGGATGCCGTCGGGCACTTTCAAGTAACTTCGATGGTAGGGTGGGCTATCTGTGGAAGTGGAAGAAAACAGCAACAGCATGCAAGGCTAGGACATAGGCCGGAACTGTAACGCATCAGAGACAATACGCAGGACGACACCTGCTGTCGGAGGCGCAATATAGCCTGGCGGGAAATCCCAGGCAAGTTGCTGCAACATGCGTATTCATAAGCTAGGCTATCGGCAAGTATCCCTGGTTCTGGAGCCTTTGGTATGCTTAAGTGCCCGGTTTGGCGACGATGAGGAGCATTTGATCCTCTGCTGCTGGCGGCATCAGTAACGCAGGAAAGCCGTCGTTGCTTGACATTCCTACTGTCGCGGGGACGAAAGCCGGACAGAGAAACGAGCCCCCCTCCCCCCCCCCCCCCCCCCCCCCCCCCGTTTGGTCGCGCTTCTCTACCTGCCCTTGTCACGTATCCCCTCTCCGCCAAATGAAGCTGGGATATTTTCGCAGGCAGCAGTCTCGCTATCTTTCGAAGGATATTGTCGACGTAGACGTAGCCCCACTCCTTCGTTCGAGAATTCACTCTTTCGTCGGGTGGAGAGAAGTAGTCGATATTGCGGAGAGCGGGGGGGGGGGGGGGGGGGGGGGGGGGGGCGTACTTCCAGTGCTTTTTGTGTCCCACATTGTGTTAGAAACTTGCCGCGAAGTTGTTTGAGAACAATTGCTGCTCTTGCTGTACGCCCCGGTACGCGCCTGATAGTCAACTATACCAGTTGAAAGTAGCTTGCAAGTCACTCCTCTGCAAGTCGCTCCACGGAGTAAGGATCGCGACTTCGCTGGGATTTTAGACGAGCAGTTGCAGTTGCTTGATACAACTGCTGCTTTAGTTGTTGTGTCAAGCGCAGCCGCGATTCGCAGAGCAGGCCGCCATGGTAGCGACCGCTACAGCTATCCATCACTCGTCAATTAGCTTATTAGCAACTGCTGTACTATGTCCGATAGATACTTACTTACTGGTACGAGTATTAGAGGGACGCACCGCGCGGGTGCCCTCCGCGTACATACGGTACAGGGCGGTACGGGTACCGCGCGGTACCATTAGGAGCCTGCCCGCTCGTACCGCGCCTCCTGCCCCCGTTAGCGCGCGCGCCGTGCTACCGCCGCGCATTATCGTATATCAGTACAGTATCATTTTCCTTGTATGTATAATCCTTGGAACATTCTACCCCGATCCTGGGGATCTTCATCCTCTTGCCTATTTTGGAAACATTTGCATTTTTACATGATGCTCGTACACGTACCCGTGCACATCCTAAAATTTTGACAATTATTGCATAATCGCGAGTGCGCCTGTAACACAACTGTAACAATAACTGCTGACTCATTAGTCGCTAGTACCTGTACCTGTTGCAGCAAAGTGCGCGCCTACGAGTACGCGGGCGACCGCCCGGTACCTGTAGCGACTACTCGTCGTAGTCGCAACATCGCCGCGGCGGCGTTGTCGACTACTGGCGCATTATTGTGGAAGCGGCTCCCTGCGGGCACGTACGCGCATTGTGGCCCATCTCCTGGCATACGCCACATTTCCGGGCCCTCTTGAGAGTCTGAAAACCAGCCCCACCATCTCCAGGCTCCCTTTCCGCCGCCTCGCGCGGACGCGTCCCCGGCTGCGGGACTTCCAGTAGTCCAGGGCGAGAGCTTGGCGCCATTCCGCCAGATACAGGTGCACCCGCTCTCTCGGAGCTACCAACCGGGGTCGGCGTGCTGTGGGAGGTTCTCTCGCGGCTGGTGGCGTGGTCGACTTGTTGCAGGGGCTGACGCTGGGCTGCAGGTCGGTTACGGACACCGAGTCGGTTAGCACCCTGAGGGCGCCCCTTCCCACGCACAACGTCAGGGTTCAACACAACAGAAGCGGAAGCGCGACTCAGCTCGTGGCCTGACGCGTGCATCGAACCGCCGCCCATCTCCTCAGTCGGTGCAGATGCGAAGCCCTTCAGGGCTGAGTACAACACCTCGTGTGCGTTGGTGTCGATAGCTCGCTCGATTGCCTTCTTAGCCTCGCCTAGCAAGGTACCCCATAGCCGCTTGAGTGTGAGATCCTTAGCGAGCTGCGTGTTGCTCTCCTCGTCAGTGCCGGAGGCCGTCTGTGGACAATCGGTAGGACTGGGGTAGAGTAGACGCTGGCAGGTGAAATGCGCTTGGGGGGCAGCAGGGTTGTCGAAGGTGTGCAGCCGTACCGACGAGGGACTGAGTGGTTGTGCTTGCTTGAACCAGAGGTCGTTCACCAAGCCCCTGTGGAAGGTGGCCGCTGTGCTGCAGCACAGCACTGCCCAGTAGTGCCGGCAAGGTACTCCACAGCGCACGCCGGACCCGCAAGTGCAAGTGTGCGCCAGGTAAGCATCCCGGCCCTGAAGCTTGTCGTGTAGCATAACGAAGTGGGGGTTGGTGGGCTTGTCCGTCACAGTGTGCAAGATGCCAACCTTGAAGCATCTCAGGTCAGCATGGTGCTGCGCAGGCACAGCTCCTCGAAGGTCTGCTGCGGTCTGGAACCGAGGGTGGTCAGCGAGATCTGGGTCAATGGACGGAAATGGCCGGAGGTCGGCCGTAGTAGTAGTAGACGGATCATCCACCAAGGTGAGGGGCACCTCTGTAGCCCTGTAGTTTGCACCCGCCATCATTTGCTTCTGCATCATCGCCATCCCGTAGCCTGTGAGTGTCTCCTTCATCTCCTCTGTGATTGCTGGGTAGCAACTAGCCGCGTATGTTCTCGCGCTCGTTGCATGCACCTGCACACCGCCATTGTTCATCAAATGAAAACAAAATAGGTTACACGAGTGTCGTGTCAATCAAAATCAAGCACTTCTGGTATACAGCATATGTGCGGGGTATACCTCATCCTTGGCTGAAGCAACAACTAACTTCGCTTCTTCTCGCGCCTCCTTCAGTAGCACTTGATCAAACAACTTGGAGAGTGGACTCTGGCCGGACAAATGTGCCTTGAAGTGGCGGTTCAGACCCTCGCCACGTTGTGTTGACACAGCGCCGGTGGAAAACCTGGTGTGCCTGAAGCCTGCCCAGTACCTGACATTGGGAGTAAGGTGGTTGTCAAGGTACGGCGCTGCCTTAGGCCAACGTTGCTTGAGGGCATTGTACTCCTCCCAAAAAACTGTCTCCGACATGTATTGCTGGCACTGCTTGAATTCTGAAGAGAAGTCATGGTAACTGCCGGCCAGCGCGGACATGAGATGCTTCCGAAGATTCTGGTGGAGATGCCATAAGCACCACAAGTGCAAAGCCAGCGGTAAGATAGATGCCACAGCCGCACAGACTCCTGGATCCGCATCTGTTAGGAGTAGCTGCGGAGGAATTCCAACTGCTTCAAGGTAACACTGTAGCTGCCACTCATAGTCTGTTGTGGCCTCCTTTGAGGAAAGAGCAATAGCAAGCAACACTGTTTGACCATGCCTGCACACACACAAGATCACAAAAGAGGGCGTAACTTGCCAAATTGTGGCGCAGCGCGAAAAGCGGGGATGGATGGAGCTGAGCGGCGACGGCAGAGCTGCTGGGTGTGGGCGGCGGGAGGGCTGGCTCGACACAAGGGTAGCGCCATATACCACCGCGTATTGGGGTTGGAGAGTGGGGGGGGGGGGGGGGGGGGGGTAAAGGTGACACATGACATGGGGCAGCGCCAACATGAAACGTGGCTGGAGGAAGGGTGCACACCGGTTAGGAGCTGAGAACAACCCGCATGGTAGCTTGAAGCGGTTGGTCTTGTAGGTGTTGTCATGGATGATAACTTGATAAAGGTCATAGGCCATGTCTCGTTGCCTCGGGCTCATCCAGAAGAGATGGGTGAGTCGATTCGTCACGGGGTCGACTTTGAACCTGCATGAATGAGCATGTTGGATTAGTTTGCGCACATCATCATATTTGTGTGATCATTTGTTGGCGCGATTACCTCACAAACCATCTGCTATCCTCTTGCTGCAAACGCAAGAGCTCCTGCAGCAGCAGACTAGCATCCATACTCCCCCCGCCTGTTGGAGTTCTTATGTTGACAACGTCTTTCACAGTGATAAGCGGGGCGTTGGGAAACTTTTTCCTGAAGCATGTAAGGACGTCCTCCGGGGCAATTCCTGCGTTAGCTAGAGAAGTGATGAATTCCTGCATGTCTACGGTAAGGTTGGCCACCCGGTTTTGGTAGGACTGGACCAACTCTGAAAGTGGTCGGTGGTTGTGCTTCATGTTTGTTGTAGCCAGCTTCCACAAGCCATCAACCTGCCGCCGGACGTTCAATCTGGACAGCACAAACATATAAGTCGCATGTTGTAAAAAACACAATTTGCTAAGCATTTGGTATGATTTGAAGCCTGGCTGGACACGCACAAATAGTGGGGGGGGGGGGGGGGGGGCTTTCCCACCTGAATGGGCACATATCTTCCCCGGGAAGAGCATACTGGTTGCCCTTAGCGCGTCGCTGGGATGGGTTGAGAGAGTCGTCTCCCGCTTTTCCGGATGCCTTCCTCCCTTTCCGCCTGCACACGAAGGTGGCCTTCCCTTGCTTGAGGTCGGCACTTTTTTGAACGAGGTTGAACCCGCAGGCTTTGGCCCACTCTTGGCACTCTCCTCTGCAGATTTCGAGCGTGGTGGCGCGGGAAAGGTCTGGCGCATCGGGGCAACTAGGCCCATACCACTCGTTCGCAATGTCATTCGTTTCAGTTTGGGGATATTGATCGGTCCTTGGGGGGCACTCGTCTCGACGCTGGGGAGCCGAGTCGTCAACGGGTGCACAGATGACCGGCGTTGTGCGAGGGTCCGTCCCGTCGACGAGTGCGTCGTGCGCCGCCTCCCTTGTTTGCTGGTCAATGACGAGATTCTTGTTGCAACCACAGTCATTGACGTCCTCGCTGCCGTTGACAGTCGCGGCGCACATAGCGTGGAAGTGGCCGCCGCAAGAACGACAACGGTGCTGAGAGGTGCCCACCTCGATCAGACGCCTCACCCCGCAGGGCCGGACACAGCAGCGCTGCTGGCCTTCAAACGGCGGGACCCCGTCCACGTCCGTGTCGTCCCAAAATTTATCCTCCTCATGTTGCCCGGGGTCGTATGGTTGCGTCGTCGGCAGTGCCTCCATGGTGAGTGAGGAAGAGCGTGGTGGTGGTGGTTTCGGGGGGGGGGGGGGGGGGGGGGGGATCTGGGGATTGGTCAAAGCGCATCTCAGTCACTGGTGCTGTGTATGGTACTCGGCCGGGCGCGGGCACGACGCGCCGGCGGTAGCCGCGCGTACTCGTACGCGTACGGCCGTACGTACCGTACAGGGGGGATGCACATCCTGGGATGAAGATCCCCAGGATCGGGATAGACAATTCCATAATCCTTAGTATGATTACATATGTGTAGCGAGTATATCCATCAGTACAGTATCAGATATTTAATACTTATTGTCCGGTCTGGCGGTTGTCTGGCGGGCTGGCGGCTTCGCGGTGATATGTGATTACATGCGCTACCCTGATGTAGATGCAACGGTAATGGTACCCGTAATTTCTAATATAATGGTACCCGTAATGGTTCCAAGAAATGGTATTTTAAATGATACCCGTATCCACTGAGATACTTGTTTATTCTTATCATATTATCGGCATGCATCAGTACTGGAATTTATAACATTGGGGCTTTCACATGTATCAGTACTGGTACAGCTATGGGACTACTAATCCTTACTCGAAAGGGCAGGGCTGTGCCCGTCGAAGCTTATTCTTTACTACATCATCGGTGCCGCGGGATTATTGTATAGTCCTTAGGCATATCCCGTATGGCGACCGTACTAAGCGTGTAAATGGATGCATGTGTCGCCGGATTAGACACGTGCTCCAGGGTCGTAATTCGTCCGTAGCTACCCCTTAACGGAGAATGGGTGCGAAATGAGCATTTAATTCAACGGTACGCGTTTGCACAAGCCCAAACAATGAGACAATCGACTAACTACGTCGGGACTGCTGACGGCTTGTAGTGCCGCAAGGTGCCGGTTGGCACACGGTGCAACAAAATTGCCGGCTTCTCTCAGCTACCGCACCCAAACCCATGTACTAAACCACCACCCACCCGCCGCCGGCACCCAGCGTTACCTACCATCCACGGTTCCTCGCCTCGCCCAGTATGGCAAGCCAGCTGCCCGCAGTGTACGACCGCGTCCCTAGGAAGTTCACCCGTTACCTCGACCACCAATCAATTGGGAGGTTTAGAGAGAGGGGGTGCATCCATCTCGTACCGGGGTGGGTTGCAATCCGCACGAGCGACCAAAACCCGTATATCTCTCTCCACATGGAACAAACATGGCCGGACATCCTCACCGTTGGGGCAGAGGCTCTCCGGGGCTGTAAGTTCTTCCTCTTAGACGCGCCAGGCGATATACCCGGGTTTCTGATGGACGCATTTTTAGCGAGGACGACGGGACATTACTCGCTGCGGCGCGGGTGCAGTTGTACCGCGCCTCGATGTAGTCTGCATTGCGAATGACCCACTAGGGAACCCAAAGCTGCGGGAAGCCTTCGTCGGCCAGTTCAAGTTATTCACGGCAATGGCGCTCGCGGCTACGGCCCAGTTGTCCCGCTATTGGCACGCGGCAACTAGCCATGACACGGTGACCAATGTGCGCAGGCTGAGAGATGCTGCCAAGAACTGGGAAGCCGACCTGGCAAATGAACTCGTCCCCAACTACCCGCACCCAGTAAGTGCAGCTGCATCACTCACTGCGATGAGAAAGGACATCACTCCAACTGTCAGTCCTTACAAGTGGCTAGTCCTCAATTACTTCGCGACGCAAGTAATGAACTAGCTCAGTAAAAAACTCGGGTACTGAAAAGCGCTGGCAGTGCGAACGCTCGCTGTTGGTACTGGTGTGAAGTACAAAAAGGGCAGTAACAAATCTACCTACTGCTAACAGTAGTACTAGTGTTATGTACTCTACACTGCTGTACTTTGTACTGCGGGAGAGATAATCTCCCCCGACCCCCAGCCTCTGGCTGTGGCGTGGCCGGTGGGGGTTCAGCACCGTGGGGCGTCCTCTGGCCCCTCCAGGCCCCTCTGCTAGGGGGTCTCCCGTGGGGGTCGCGGTCCCGGCGGGGGCGGCGGTGGTGGTGGGCGCGATGGCGCGGGTGCAGTCGTCGACGCCCGGCGGGGGCGTTGACTGGCAATTCCGGTGTTGCGATGGCGGCTGCGGACGCACCTACCGGCGGCCAGCCCCCTTGTGCACGCACGTGAACCACGGGATGGAGTCCGACGACCCGGAGGTAGCTGCCATGCACCTCGCCTACGCTACGACTTTCGACCCTTCTGTGTATCTGCGGTGCGTCCCACGAGACGGCTGCCCGCGCTCGGGCCACCACGTGTTCCATGGCGCGCAAGCGGCGGCCCGTGCCGCCACCTGCCAGTTCTGCAGCCCCCCTCCTCCCACGGCTCCGCCCCCCGGTGTGGCTCTCCCGGCGTCGGCAGCTGGCGTGCGGGCGCTGCAGCGCCAGCACGCGCCGGCTCCTGCCTCAGCCGCTCACGATGCCGCTCTCGCGGCCACCGCTCGGTGGTGCGCTACCAGCGATGTCTACCGCAAGATGCCCCGTACGCCGCTGCGGGGCACGGCTGTCGGCGTCTGTCCCGCAGCTCGGCCTGTCCTCTTCCCCCTGCTAGACCGTACGCTGGCCTATGCTGACCGCTTCCCTCCTACCGACGACCGGTCGTACGGGGCCGAAGGCGCTGTCTGCGTATTTGCGGGGCTACTACTGCGACCCTACCCATCCAGCAGCCCCGCAGTTGTGCGGAAATTGGCGGAGCGGCGAGTGCGGCTGTGGGAGGCAGGGGATGCTGTGCGCGCCGGCTTCTCGGTGTGCGGGATGCAGCAACTGTGGCGCGAATCGCGGGATGGCAGCGAGTTACATAATTACCAGATGGAGGCGGGTGAGCTGCCGACGACCACATCTCGGAGTGCCCGCCGACGGAAGCGCCGGCGATCTGCGAGGGCGCGGGCGGCTGCTGCTGAGGCTGCGGAAGGGGGCGCCGATGCTGCGGCTGATGGGGTGCCGCCGGCGGTGGTGGATGCTCACCGCCGGGCGGCGAAACTCACCGCTGTGCAGGAGCTGCGCCGCGCTCGCCAGGCGCTGGACACTGCTGACCTCGGCATGGTGTCTGACGCCGCTGCGGCGCTCCCTGCCCTCGATGCCCTCCATCCGCCTCCTGCTGCCACCAGCCCGGAGTACTCTCCCACCGAAGAACCGCCGGACCTGCAACGGGCGCCGCCGTCGTGGGGCGACAATGCGGATGAGGTTATGCGGTGGGGGGAGGACCAGCGGCGGGTTCTGCGTCGTGCACCCCGCCTTTCCGCAGGGCATGTGGACTGGTGGCGTTGGGAGCACATCAGGGACCTAGACGTACCTTCATGGCGCCTGTGGGTGAACCGCTGCCTGGCGGGGCGGTGCCACTCGCGCACTGCGGCTTTCTTGGCGAGTGGCTCCGTCTTTGCGCTCCACAAGGACGACCCCGCCGCGCGCGAGGAGCGGGAAAAGAGCGGCGAGCCGCTGCGAGTACGCCCGCTCGGCGTCGGCTCCGTGCTGGTGCGCCTGGCCTCCGCCCACGCTCTGGGGCAAGTGGGTGCGGATGCGCGGGAGGTCATGGGCCCGGTGCAACGCAGCTTTCAGTCGGGAGCTGGCTGTGAGACGGCGTATATGAGCATGCGGGTGGCGCTGCAACTTTTCGGCGGGCGTGGTACTGGTGGGAAAGGACTACTACTCCTGGATATTCGGAATGCCTTCAATGAGGTATCCCGGGGTGCGATACTTTACGGCTTGCTTCAGCACCCGCGGCTACATGGCCTGATCCCTTTTTTCCAGATGTTGTACGATCGCCCTAGCGACCTGTACTACTACGCGACGGATGATCCCGGTACTTTGCGCGCCACCCTACAGTCTCGTACGGGTGTACGCCAGGGTGATGTCCTGGCCCCGCTATACTTCTGCCTCGCTATCGCGGGCCCAGTGCAAGCGGTTGTGGCTCGTACCGCCGCTGATACTTTTTGCCAGAGTTTTGCGGATGATTGTGGCGCGGCCACTGCCGCGGCCCACGTTCCGCGCGTTTTCGACGAGTACTGCACGGAGCTTTCCAAAGTCGGACTGGTGGTACAGGACAGTAAGACGCGGTACGTTCGTCACCCCGGCGACAGCGAGTCCGAGTTGCGGACAGTACGGGAGAAGTTGGCCCCGGGAGGATTTCGGACCCCGGCCGATGATCCTGTCCAGGATGGCGCCGTGTACCTGGGTGCTCCTATTAGCCATTACCCCGAGTGGATGACCGGCGCGTTGGGGCGGCGCCGGGAGGCCCACGCCAAACTGTTGGAGCGCATCGCCTCCTTTGGCACGTCGGGATACGGCTGCCACCATGGGGCCATGCGGTTGCTGGTCGTATGCGCGGTGCGGCAGACTGGCTTCCTCAGCCGCATGATGCCGCCGTCGGAGCTGGACCCTTTCTTGGAGGCCGTGGACGCCGCCAACATTTCGGCTGCGTTTTCGCTGCTTGGCCTGGACGCTTGCGACCAGTCTACACCGCGCATGGAGGCTGCAATCGTTCAGATGAGTATGCCCGCGGATTTTGGCGGTCTGAATCTGGCCTTGCTGCAGTCCGAGGCCCCTGCGGCGTTTTATTCCGCGCAATCGGTTGTCCTGCCAAAGCTGGTACGGGAGTACGGGCCCGCCCTTGGCCCCTTATACGAGGCGGTCCGCGCCGAGGTGTCGTCCGTGGCTACGAGTGCTTTGCCATGGGCGCGTGAGACGCGCCGCGTGTACGAGACTGTACGGGCCCTAACCACGTTACCGCAAGAAGATGTGCGGCGCGCACGCGCGGCGTATGGGCACGCCCACGAGATCTTCGAGTTACTTACGGTCAGTAATGCTACGACCACCGCTGCATCGGATCCAGCAGCTGGTACTACGACCCGTACGGGTACGAGCACTAGCGGAGGATTGCGCGTCACCACATCTCCTTTTACGGCCACTCCTCTTGGAGTTGGTACTGGTGAGGCCGCCTCTGCTGCCCAGCAATTGCTTCCTATCGGTGGTACGAGTACTGCCAATACCGTTACTACATGCGCTTTTGTAGCTCTGAAGATACCGTCGCCGGGCGAATTAGTGGCACACCCTCCGTCAGCAGCCACTGTCTCCCTCCCAGAATCGCTGCCAGGTTCTACTGCTCCGCCCTCGGGTACGGGTTCGGGTGCGACCTCCGATGATCAACCCACGACCATGGTTGTCCAACGCCACCTCAGCCGTGCGATTCGCTTGCGTGACTTCGTGGCCCTCGATCTCAGCTTCCAACGTACTGGTGCAGCGGCCTCGCGACTTGATACCCTGCGCTTGTACAGCGCGTGCGGGCCGGGCTCCCTATCGCTTTTCCAGTCGGATCACGAGTCCGCCCGCAAGATTCCCCATGCTGCTTATGCGGCCGCCGCTGCACGGGTACTGGGCCTTTGCCCGCGCGGAGGTTCCGCGCTTGTCACTTGCCCTGGCCCAACGTGTGGTATTGATCCCTTATGGCTTCGCTCTACGGATGGCTCGAACCGGAGCGCTACGGATTTCATCGTGGATCATCTACCCATATGCCCCGTAGCGAACTACAAGCACCGCATGCATACCGCTTTGAAGAATCTGTGGGCATCTGTGGCAATTGATGCGGGGGCGGTGCTTGACCGGGACCGCTCGGGAGCCGGCGACTTGACCCTTGAGACGAGTGGGCTGCGCCCAACGGACCGCTCGCGGCCGTCGGACCTGACGCTGGCGGGGTGGGGAGGGGCAGCGTGCGATTACATGATCGACTTCGCGTGCGTGTCCTCCACGACCCCCACTTGGAGCAACGACCCCCGCTGGTGCATCCCGGGAATCGCGGCGACCGAGGCGGAGCATGCTAAGTTGGCAGCGGACCGGGCGTCTTCCGCCCCAGTGCAGGGTGTTCACCGGTACTACCCTTTTGTGGTTGAGGACCGCGGCCGACTCGGGAAGTCCGCTTTGACTGTGGTCTACATCTTCGCGGTGCTGTTGGCTGTGCGCAACTTCCCTGGCGGTCCTTCCGCCCCGACCTCTTGCTTTCTTCGTGGTCAATCCGTTCAGGCACTTCGAAACTTTGTCGCCGGCCAACCTGCTGAGTTCCGCCGTCACCTGTCGCGCACACGGCGGGGGCTGTTGCAGCGGGTCTCGGCTTGCGTGCATGGTACCCTGGGCGGCATTCTCTCTGCCGGTGTGCAGATGGCCAAGTCTGATGCGTGTGCTCGTGCCCACTCTGCGTCTTCTCATGTTACTGCTTCCACCCCGCAGTCGCTGTAGAGGACCTTTCTGATTGCCTTTTATTTTGGTGATTTCCGATATCGCCTTCTGCTGCTAGCTCATGTAATTAGCTAACAGTAGTACTAGTGTTATGTACTCTACACTGCTGTACTTTGTACTGCGGGAGCCGACGAAGGAGCGAAGAACTGGCGACTGAGGCGGACGAGAACAAGTACAAGCCAAGCGAAGTACGAGTATGATGAGCATTGCGAGTGCGAGTACAAGTGAAGGCGAAGTACTGGTACGAGGACGACGAGGCGACAGTACGAGCGACTACAAGGCGACTAGTAGTGCAGGACAGTATTACGAGTACCCACATGGGGTGCGAGTAACCTGTATGTACCTGCGTACCAGCAGCGGCGAGTGTCGTACGCTATGGTGTCACCTGCTAGAGGATGATGATACCAAGCGTGAGATGGAGCGCTGCCTTAGTGGAGTGTTAGTAGTAGGTACTAGAGCCTACTAGAACCATCTAGAACGCTATAGCATTTGCTATAGCAATAGTATATAAATATTATATCACTGTGCTGCGGACAGACGAAGGTGCTAGCAACCTGTCTGTAGTTAGTTGCGTGTTACTAAAATAGCGACGGGCCGCGGGTTAGGACCGCACACGTCGATTTTAGTAGAAGTCTAGTAGTTAGACGCAGCACAGGTGGCGGAAATTGGATCGGTACACAGCGCACGGAATGACGGAAACCAGCGACTATAAATAGGCCGGCAAAACCACCGCCGGAGCAGTCACCCAGGTTACCGGCATTCCGGTACTGTAAGAATCCCTTTTCCCAAATCTCTGCTCATTATTCCTGGCCGTGTGGAATAACGATCCAGCAATGGGCCCTCGACTCAGCTCCTGCTTTAGGACTATCTATGACTAGACGACTATTCGGCCCAAGTCCTAACGGGGCTGTAACACTTGGTTTCGGAGCGGTGACCGGAGCACATGGTTCGGGATTCAACAAGAGAAGCGGCATAGCGACGAGAGCGAGAGGCGAGATAGGGACAGAAGAAGACTTCAGATGTCAAAGATCCTATGGCGGGGACGCCCACCGAGGATGCGCACCGGCTTTGATAGATGGAGTCAAGTTCGACGTGGCGAGAACGATGTAGCGACGATGAGGAGGATGCGACAACGAGCGAGCGAAATTATGAACTAGCGAAGGGACGAAGATCGCGAGTACCAAGAAGCAGCCGAACGTTCGATCTGAGATGTGTAACGATGACGCTGCAAGCTGCGAAGCCATGAGGGCGGAGCAACGTGCGACTCGCGACCCCAGCTACAGTTCCGACGACGCGAGTTGGCGATGGCGCGACATCAACCAGAACCGACCTGTATCAGCCGTTATCGGCACAGTAGCGACTACTGGTAACGAGCTGGTATAGCGAACAAGAAGAACCGCAGATTTTTTTTTTCTGCGATGAAGAATGAACCTGCCACATGAAAATCGAACTCAGAAGACGAAGAAGACAGAACAGCTGTGGTTACCGGTACAACCATGAGGTGCTGGTACGATTAATTTCGTACGCGAGTACAGAACAGCTGAAGACTCAGATTCGAGGGGAGCGCTGCGAGATTTATGACATGAGCCGTCAGGTGAAAATCCTGGGTGACCACGGCTCAATGTCCGGACGCGCGCATTTCTCTCGACATGATGCGGTATGGCGGAGGAGACCCTGCTGCCTGCTGCCAAGTAAGAAGACTCGACGACGGCCAACGCGAAGATGGCGCGATGGGAGCTGCGGAGAGGCGACCGAGACTCGGCGCGTTACCTGCCTGTACATGCTGTGTGCTGTACGGTACCGAACGAAGCGCGTCGTACCACAGTAGGAGATACCGAAGCAGCGACTACGAATCTACTACTGTGGAGGCCAAGAGTGCAAAATACAGGAAAAACAGGAGGATATTTGCACGAGTATGTCTACGACTCACTGCATCAGAACCAAAAACAGTATCACCGGTATGGGACGAAGATATTGTACTGCTGCGATGAGTAATCGACTACGAGTACAAATGGCGAGGAGGTATCCGGTATGGGACGGCTATCTACTTGCGGAAGTACTGTAAGGTACTGGCCGATGATTCCCTCTACCAGCCCTGCTACGAGCTTTGACCGAGATCGAGTTGAGAGAAAAATCCGTGGACGACATGCGACTACGGTTCAGCAAGTGAGCGACTGCGGGCACGAGTGCAACATGTGACGCACCGACGACATCGCGAGCAGCGACGACTTACTGCTAAGCGATGAGCGACACCGAAGCGCTTCGAGCCGATGCCGACACCGCTGAGAAGATGCGAGCCTGCTGACTCGCCGAACTGCGACGCAAAGCCTTTGGTATGAGATCTCTGACCACGACTACGCGAGTGTGCGTTCCGATGGCAACATGGGGCGATGGCGCACACGGACGAGTCAAAAGGGACTTGCGACAGTACGACGCGACGAGGCTGAGCTCGAAGAATGCTGCATTTCTGTGGCTACCCACCGAACGACTCCTATCGGTGCCATTGGTGGCGATTTGCTGCGACTTGCGTCACCACCAGATGACGGCTATGAGGATTTTTTTTTTTTCCAAAGGGACTGCCTCTATGACGAGTGTCACCACTGTACATACTGTACATATTCTGGCTACGCGACTCTACAACGACGACCGAGTTCTGCTGAACGTACTGGCGAACAGCGCGGCCGCTGTTCATTAACAGGGTGAGAGTGTTATGTACTCTACACTGCTGTACTTTGTACTGCGGGAGCCGACGAAGGAGCGAAGAACTGGCGACTGAGGCGGACGAGAACAAGTACAAGCCAAGCGAAGTACGAGTATGATGAGCATTGCGAGTGCGAGTACAAGTGAAGGCGAAGTACTGGTACGAGGACGACGAGGCGACAGTACGAGCGACTACAAGGCGACTAGTAGTGCAGGACAGTATTACGAGTACCCACATGGGGTGCGAGTAACCTGTATGTACCTGCGTACCAGCAGCGGCGAGTGTCGTACGCTATGGTGTCACCTGCTAGAGGATGATGATACCAAGCGTGAGATGGAGCGCTGCCTTAGTGGAGTGTTAGTAGTAGGTAGTAGAGCCTACTAGAACCATCTAGAACGCTATAGCATTTGCTATAGCAATAGTATATAAATATTATATCACTGTGCTGCGGACAGACGAAGGTGCTAGCAACCTGTCTGTAGTTAGTTGCGTGTTACTAAAATAGCGACGGGCCGCGGGTTAGGACCGCACACGTCGATTTTAGTAGAAGTCTAGTAGTTAGACGCAGCACAGGTGGCGGAAATTGGATCGGTACACAGCGCACGGAATGACGGAAACCAGCGACTATAAATAGGCCGGCAAAACCACCGCCGGAGCAGTCACCCAGGTTACCGGCATTCCGGTACTGTAAGAATCCCTTTTCCCAAATCTCTGCTCATTATTCCTGGCCGTGTGGAATAACGATCCAGCAATGGGCCCTCGACTCAGCTCCTGCTTTAGGACTATCTATGACTAGACGACTATTCGGCCCAAGTCCTAACGGGGCGCACGGAATGACGGAAACCAGCGACTATAAATAGGCCGGCAAAACCACCGCCGGAGCAGTCACCCAGGTTACCGGCATTCCGGTACTGTAAGAATCCCTTTTCCCAAATCTCTGCTCATTATTCCTGGCCGTGTGGAATAACGATCCAGCAATGGGCCCTCGACTCAGCTCCTGCTTTAGGACTATCTATGACTAGACGACTATTCGGCCCAAGTCCTAACGGGGCTGTAACAACTAGAAAATCAACACATCAAGCCGCCTAAAAGCGGCCCGCATTCCGCATGAGGCGAGATGGATGAGTGAGCTGGTACTGGTACTCGCTCCTCGCTGCTGGTACTGCTAGTATTGGTACTGGTACTCGCTACTCGCTGCTGGTAATGGAAAAAACTATGGTACTTCAAAGTGCTGGCAATGCAAACGCTCGCTGCTGGTACTTCAAAGCGCTGGCAATGCAATTCATGGAGCTGTAGGCCAGTGATATAGAACCCGTTCTTTTAAAATTTTCTGAAGAATCGACGCATCGCTGATTCAACTGTCAAGTTACTTCATATATGTAATGCACTTACTTAGCATTTATAATTACTTAGTTTATGCAACAGGTCAGCAGCAGACTGGTGCTGCTACATGTAGTATCGCACGAGCACTCGTAATATACAATAGTGATATTATTTAATCCTTGTGAGGAAACGGTATCGAATGCTTAAGGCAGGATCATCAGCTGGTTCAACTATTCATCGGCAGTCCGCAGCACAGAGGCAGAGTAGCGGCAGAGCAGTTCAGCGGTCAGCCTTGGGCATTGCGGAAATATAGCATCGGGGAATGTCAGTAGTAGCATCGGGGCCGAAAGGAGCCAGCTTAGAGTCTTAGCGAAGGCGAAAGGAGCCAGCTTCAGACTAAAAGGAAGAGTATCAAACACATAGTATCTAAATCTCCACTGGAACGCAACATAGGGCTTAGCATTCTCATGTAGTTCAATATGACAGAAAAGCACTACTTTTGAGATCCAATGCGACCATATTATCATCAGGAGACATCATATCTCTAAGATATGCGAGGCCCTCAAATTTGAACTTGAGACAGTCAATAGCCTCATTGACATGTCTCATGTCAATAATAAATCTGAGCTTATCAGTAGAGCGTGGTTTGGGAACAGCGCCTAGAGGACTGACAACCACTGGTCTCTCAAAAACCTGGCCAGACGCCAGCATTTCAGCGACGCAATCATCCACAAACTCAAAATGATCGTCGGAGGCAGACTTGTGGTTGCGGAACTCAGCCGGATAAGGGGGGCCAGTTTTCCATTTCAGAGGGAAGCCCTCACGAATCCAATTCAGAACCCAAGAGTTTTCAGAGCAAATAGAGTGCCAAAAGGACAGTTGTTTCCTGAGGATGCCAACCTCGAACAAGGGAGTGCCTTGATCCAGCACAAAATCATCACCAGGGAACAAGGAAGGGTCGCTGAAAACTTCGTCGTTCAAAGGAACATAATCATCACCTAATGAATTTAAAGATACTAACGGAACAAAGTGAATATATGATCTTCAAATAACAAAAGATGCCCAATGCAAATATGCTGCAAAGAGCGAGAATATATAAAAACACAGAATACGTAAACAAAAGAAAGCTAAGCAAAGTAAGAACGAAGAATAATACATACAAATTTGAATAATTCAGATACAGAAACAAATGCCAAAGCATAAGGATGCAAAGGACAAAAGAGGCATAGGAGCCAACTTTGAATCAAAAATTGATAAGAATCAGCAGCCTCACATGCATCATTTACAAACATTATGTTATAGGGAAAATATGCAGTCTCAACAAAGCTGCTCATTGCTGAAGGCAGCAAAATATGCTCAGCGGCATATGTATCAAATAATCATCAAAATATTGTAAGGACAACAATGGTATGACAGAATACCAAAATGCTACTACTGCAATTCAAAATACCAGGTTACCCTTTCTTAGGGCCGGTACAAGAGCAATTTGCTTGAAGGCGGCCAAAAGCACCGCACTTATGGCAATAAGTGCGTGCCAATCATACGACCACCATGAGGAGGTTGGTACGTATTACTGCCATTACCATTGGCTTGTGCATTCAAATTGCTAGCCATGACAGTAACAATATTATACGGATCGAGATGGGAATAATTATGGCGACCGCCTCCTCCGTGACGACCACCAACGCCACAACCACCACGCACGGCCAGGCACCACCACCACCACCACCACCACCATGACTCTTCTTGCCGGCATTGTTGGTAGTCGTAGCCGAAGACTTCGCTAGCTTGATGTCCTTGCGAGCTCGTTCCTTAGGCGCCAGGGACATATCAAGACCGCATACCTCCTCATCTCTATACTGCCGAGCAGCCTCGGGAATATATCCATGACGCATATACAATACCTTCGCTTTTTCATAGTTCATACGTGGCATGAAGCACATTCCTAAGTAGTCGAAGAGCAGACCACTCAGAAGTACCACTAGCTAGCTCAAAAGCAGAGACGGGTTGAGCAGCTCGCATGTCCTTGCTAAGATCTGGATACGACTTGAGAAGCGCATCATAGAGCTGCCACGCAATGAGGAAAATCAGCGAAAGGAACCGATAGTGCCGATCGCGAAAGACGCGAGTTCTACCAGAAGAGGCTTCCCTGTCGCCGTAGACATGCTTGGGGAGCTCTCGAAGCATGTTCCTGGAGGAACTCAGCATCATGCTCGCTATCGGAGTCCGAGTCGTCCCGCACGTGCTTAGAAGCACGACGATTGCCGCCAACATGTTCCTTGCCAAGCCTCCGGTTAGTATGGTGAGAAGCAGCCGCTGTTGCCTCCGGTGTCGCATGCGCGACGATCATCTGGTTGAGCTGCGCCTCCAAGGCCGAGAGACGGGACTCGAGTTGAGCGACTGCAAACTCATGAAGACAGCGCTGCTCATGAGTAGACGCGGCGACTTCGGCAGAGCGGGAAACTTTGATAGAGTTTTGGACGGTTTTGATGGAGTCCTCAAGTTGCTGAATATGCCTCTCAAGCGGCGAAAGACGAGCCTCCTCATCACGGACACCAAAAACCACCAGCGCCATTTGATGCAGCGAGTGAAGGAGTAAGCACAAGTGTGCCAAGCAAAAAGGCTGCCAAAAGCGAGCACATGAGAGAACGATTCATTGTGGCGAGCTTATGACGGACTCAGACAAGCAGATTTGAAAACGATAGGGGAAATAGTAGACCGTGCCGGTATGACACGAGAGAATGAATGCTACCCCAGTAGCGGCCGCCTTACATAGGCGGGCCGACAACAATGAAAACCAGCATTTCAAGACACCGGTCTTCAACTGTACTCCGTAAGCTGCGTACAGCTACATCCACGGTATCTGATAACGCTCAGATATAATGATATATTTTATATAATGTCGCAACAGTAAAGTTCGGGACATCGGCCGAAGCCGCCCCAGCACTTGACCTCTTGCGCCAACTGCAGTCGTAGGTCCGGACCATTGGACCATTGCCTCATTCGAATCCCGAAGGAAAAATGCATCACCTACCGGGTATACCCAGTTACCCAGGACATGCCATATGCCGATATTGCGGAAATACATCGACCAGGAAACCGTCGTATACATGAAATTAAACTTCTCAAATTGCCATATCATGATAGATATGATAGTATACGATTTATAGCGCAGTGAGACGCATTCTTACACGATAGCGTCAGCAATATTGTGTTGACCATAGCAACTATGTTAAAGAACTGACGTAAAAAATCATTCAAAAATAATGTGTTGACCTGTCTAAATTCTCAGGGCATGAATGCCCTCAAATATATAGTAGAGGGCGGTCGTCCCTACCGGCTCTGATACATATATGCATATTTACCTGTCTCATGCTAAGTCAATATATAGTTTATTCCGGAATGATATCCAATATAAGTAATATATTCCTTTTTAATAATATATCTCTTGCCCGGCTTTCGGCACTGTCCCGATGTCCTGTGCTGAATACCTTCAGCTCCTGCCCTCCCTCTTGATGTAGGTCTGGCTAGCATACTAATTTATGCTCCTATGCATGTGTTGAGGCTGCTGCTGCTGCTGGTCACAGTCAGCCTCAAATAACCAGCAGCGCCAGTCTGCTCTTGTGCGGTAGGTTGCTTACATAGCCGTAAGTGCGACAATTCCACGAGTGCGAGGTACCACGCAGCAAAAAACCCTAAACCATGAAATACGGGATATAGTACATTAATGAAATCCCCCCTTCAACGGGTCGGATCGGTTTATTCAGCGCATAGCGACTATTACCCCTGATATTACCACGCTGGACACAGAACGTGGGTTGGTGGTGCGGGATGCGGCGTGGCACGGGACGGAGCCTCCACATAAGGGCCCACTTCCATAAATGCATTTTGGACCTGTCGGAGTACACGTGCATGGTTTCCCGCACAACAATAGGTCGCGAGGTGAGCAAGGGGGCGCGCCGCACGGCACGCGCTGTCGCGTGCTTTGGGCGCCCTCTCATCGCGAGGCACCCGGTGCATCACCCGAGCTCATTCGTCAGAAGGCCTTGCTTGCTGGAGAGTGCACCCGAGTGCTGATGAGCTTGGCAGCTCGAGAGCGGGCACACTGGCTAATCTAACGGTTTAGATTCGCCATTTTCCATCCCGTTGCTGAAGATGCACAGCGCGGCCAAGGATAGCCCTCGCACAAACGTGCACAGGTGGCCCGGACTCACCGCCGGGCGCGCAACATTCAACTCCCGCCTCGTGCGGGCTGAGGGCCGCTTTAAAGTGTTAAGCAGCTGGATTGTTGATATGCACCTTGAACTGTTTTTAGCGGTGGAATTGTTCCTAGCGCTTTTGCAAGTCACACGAGTAACTTTGTGGATACGACGTTAAGGACAGGCTTCAGCCTGGCCGCGTGGTCATACGAAACAGATAAATAGCTATGCGGCTGCGCACATTCCTGGACCAATGTGAAAGTACGACAAGCGGGGTCGTGTTTGCGCCGTATCCTGCGCAAAGTCAACATACTCCGAACCCTGGTAGGGGCCGCCTCAAGCGAGGGGCTGGAGAAATACCTCTGACATGTTTCTGTTGGTACCTGTTGGCAAATGCTGAGACACCCTGTCGATGGACTGCCGACGCCGTAGCGGCTCTACACCTGCTCACAGATGCAATCTGATGCTGACTGGGTGGCAGCTATATACCTAGAGTTACATGGCTACATGTGTAGTTACTACAAGTATTCCCTTGAGAAGCAAGCCGTGTCAGACAGCCAAGCTGCGGCAGGACATGCCATTTTCGGTGCACCATACATGTGAGACAGCAAAAACAGGGATGAGGGGTCCGGTGCGATCACACGCTCAATGCAGACCTAAGGGCACCCAGGTCGCGGTTCTCAAGCGCTGGGAGCAAGTCAGAGCGCCCCGCACATAGCAGCGACGTCTTGAGGTAGTTCCAGACCGCTGTGCCCGAACTGTTGAGCTCCAAAGCCTGCGCATGAGAATTCGATATGAGGGGACGGGGGATGGTGGTGAAGAGGGAAGAGGGGTCCATAAGGCTCCGGGGCAGCACAAATCCAGCTGTGGCAGTGTGTATCGCCGATTGCCTCTGCCGTCAACAGTGGCGCATGGATGCACTCACAGCATCAAGACACAATGGTAGCCCAGTTTCCCGGCCGTTGTGGCTGAGGATCGAGCCGCGCACCTGGATGTAGTACTTTGCGGACTCGGGGTAGTCGGCAATGTTTGAGTAGCTGATGCCCATGTTGACCCACGCGCGCATGTAATTGGGCTTGAGGTCCAGCGCGCGCCGGTAGGCAGCGATGGCCTCCCCGCTGCGCGAGCTGTTGGCCAGTGTCGCTCCGAGCTTGTTCCACAGTGAATAATCGTTTGGCTGGATCTGCAGGCAGGCGCCATGCTGGGATACTCAATGTCCATGCGACGGTATTGATGATGCTCACCCAGCGCGTCCTGACGTCAGCAGCGGGCAGCGCACCTCCAGGGCCCGCCGGAATGCTTCCACTGCGGCGGAGTAGTCGCGGCTGAGGTTGTGTAGGACGCCCAGTGCGGAGGGCACCTCCGCCTCGCCTGGCGCCGCTTCCATGGCTCGCTCGAACATGTGGATCGTCTCGGCCAGGCTGGGCGCGCTGCCTGCAGGACGCCCCCGCCCGGCAGCACATGGGACGAACCCAGGTCAAGAAGAGCGTCTCAAACACTGAGATGCGCCTCAGCAGGCAAGACGCACAGGTGAGGGAGCAACCTCAGCCGCACCAACGCAATGCCGCCGTCGCACCGACAAATAGCTGGGCAAGCAGAGCGCGCAATTGTGCCGCACCTGGCTGCACCATCGATGATGCCATGGCGCCATGCATGGAGTGGTTCATCAGCCACTTGCTGAGGTGCCCCAGCGCCTCCTGCTGGTCCAGCTCGTTGGTGTGGCTAACGCCCAGAGAGAGTAGCACCTCCAGGTTCTCGGGGTCCGCCTCCAGTGCTCGCACCATCGCTGCGATCGCCTACACCGGGGTAGCCACATCAGTGCCCTCCCACCCCCCCACCCCCCCCGTGGGTGAGGGTGTAAAAGCAACGTGCATGCGTGACCATGTCGAATGCTGTTTGCACGGCCTAAATTCGGTTTGGCATCGGGCGAGAATAGCGGTGTCGAGGTGCCATGTTGTTTATGGTGTCAATGGCGGTTTTGATATTAAATGCGAATATGATGTTGCAATGAGGATTTATGTTGTGCACGTGCAAACAGGAGCAAATTATATTATGCATTGGCCATTGTTACCAAACAAGTGGGATTTGTACCTGCTTGTCGTCATCATTCTCTGCATGTACAGTGCCAAGAAGCCGCCATGCCTCCACGCTCTGCGGGTCGCGCCTGATAGCGGCTTCCAGCGCGAGCGCTGCCTCGGATAGTACACCCTGGTTAGGGTGGGCAGCCGGCATGGGATGAGACGCTGCGACTTGGAAAGGGCAGGGGCGCTGAGTCCCAGCGACAAAGGCATTGGGAGGGATGACGCATGTCTACCGAGCGAAACAGCTCGCGCCCTCGGGCGAGTGGATCCGGATCCTCCATGAAGGGGTTGCTCTCTGAGAAGCGGTACTCTTCTCGGCCGCCCTCTGGGAAATCGTCCACATTCAGACGGGATAGCTGCGCCTGCGTGTTGGCACATGGCAATGTCAGCATCCTGAAAGCTGCCGGTGTCAGGCCAGCTGCGATAGCATCTCACACAGATAGCATTACCCACCTGGTACTCTTCCAGCCAGTCATCGCCAAACGCACTTGGCTGCGGACCGCCCTCCTGTGCAAACTTCTCAATCCAGTCATCAAAGTAGTCACCGGCCTCAGCATCCTCTGTCAACCATCAGCACGACCGCACAGCCTCAGCCTCAAGACATCTACACCATGGGTTTAGTGGATAAAGATTCCGGCCATGCGCCTCGCGCGATACAGGAGAAGGGGCAACAAATTAAAGCATGAAAATATCCGCATGTCATATGTATACTAGCCGCCGTATACCGGGATTCCAGGATACAACCAACATGAAAGCTCTGCGCCTCTACTATCACGAGGTGATGGGGAAAAGCTAATTGTGTTTCCGTACCAGAAAAAGCATTTACCCACGACTCGGCTGTCCCATGATTAGTAGTAGAAGAAACTCCAGGCCATGATTCGCCGCCGGCCCAGATCCGCTCCATTGCCGCCGTGTCTGCTTCAGCACCAAACTCGTTTGCCCATGACTCCCCCACTCCCAACGGAGGGCTTCGCTCCACGATGCCATTGCCCTCGACAGCGAGCTCCCTGTTGTTGCAGCAAGTGAGAATGCCGTTAGGCAATGGCGCAACAAAAGACCCAGATGAGACTCAACAGCATTTTCAGAAGCGAGTTAATGCCCCCCTCCCCCCCCCCCCCCCCGGCGTCGACCCCAACCCAATGTAATCAGAAACCGGAAATGCCAAACCATACCGCTGATTGTTAATAAGCAAATAATACGTAAGGATTACACCGGAATAAAAATAATAAGCACTAGTAGGAAATCCACCGCTACCCGTAAAGTAGTAGTCGCTACTACAGGAGATCACTGCCACAAGCCGCATATATACAGTATGATAATAAAAGCGGCTTGCAACTCGGACCTTTATCTGTACTGGTGTGAATTAGGCAGGTCCGATTTAATTTTATGTGTTAGAACCCCCCCCCCCCCCCCCCCCCTCCCCGCTCCGCCTCTGTCCCCCCCCCCCCCCCTCTAGTTTATTTATGTTGATATCACAGTACTTAGTAGAACATGCCCAAAGTTGCATAATAACTACCACTAGCATGACTTTTTTTAATGGTTTCAATGCATGGCTGTGTGCAGAAGGGTGTTCCCTGCCATACACAAGCATAAAATGGAGGGGGGGGGGGGGGGGGGGGGGCTTTTTGAAACCATCACCATATTACAGTCAGCACCATGACAAACCAACCAGACGGTGGCCTATCCACCCCTCCATGTATTGCTATGATGCTGCTAAGCTGCTGTATACCTGCCCTGGTATACAGCAGTCGATGTAGAGGACCTTTCTGATTGCCTTTTGTTTTGGTGATTTCCGATATCGCCTTCTGCTGCTAGCTCATGTAATTAATACCTGGCATGGATAGTAAAGACATATACCGTGCGATATCTAGACGCTATCCACGTAACCAACACAGTACATTCACGGCGGCGGTGCGGGGGTGAGCCCCCAGCCGCTCATGCACCGCTCCCAGCTGCCAACTACTGCTTAAGTACGTGAACATAAAGTTGAGGCCACTTTAGCAGCGCCTGCTCGTACCGTATTCCTGCCTGCGGTAGTTGTAGTTAGGGCTATTTACGGCCGCCAGGAATGCCAGATTACTGTACTGACAACGGAAATGCGGACCGCAGCAGCATCCATCTGATCTTTCTATTCTCGTTACAGTACAGGTAATTCCCGGACATGAACGGTGGGTAATATACTTACATCAGTGCTTTAACACTGCAATGTAATTTTTATTTTCTAACACTACAATGTAATATGCTTATCCCGGCTGGGGATGGGGGCGGGGATCGTGCACGGGTGGCGCCTTGGTTGCCTTGGCCCCGCCCGTGCTGCCACTGCCGCGGAGGAGCAGTGTGAGCTGGACACCGGCGTCTTACGTCGTTGCTGGTCCGGTCAAGTCCCTGTTCGCTGTTCTTTGAGCACCCTCTCCCTTCCTGTCCTGTCGGCGCCTCCACATTACATTCGGCCTAGTGCCGCTATTGGAGTGGCCCGGGATGTTGTGCTGGGAAGGGAGTTCTACGTTCGGCGGAAGGGGACGCGACCGAGCTGGCGGCGGATCTGGCGCTGGGCGGAACAACGTGCGCTGGACACCGGCGTCTTACGTCGTTGCTGGTCCGGTCAAGTCCCTGTTCGCTGTTCTTTGAGCACCCTCTCCCTTCCTGTCCTGTCGGCGCCTCCACATTACATTCGGCCTAGTGCCGCTATTGGAGTGGCCCGGGATGTTGTGCTGGGAAGGGAGTTCTACGTTCGGCGGAAGGGGACGCGACCGAGCTGGCGGCGGATCTGGCGCTGGGCGGAACAAAGCGCGCTGGACACCGGCGTCTTACGTCGTTGCTGGCCCGGCCGGCTCTGCATTCCCTACTCGTTGAGCACTTTCTCCCTTCCTGTCCTGTCGGCGCCTCCACATTACATTCGGCCTAGTGCCGCTATTGGAGTGGCCCGGGATGTTGTGCTGGGGAAGGCGTTCTACGTTTGGCGGAAAAGGACGCGACCGAGCTGGCGGCGCATCTGGCGTTGGGTGGCCTGCGTCTGTTGCACGCCCGTGGCGCCCCGTTCTGGGTTGGACCCCCCCACTTCCGCTCCTTGCTGCGAGACCTCAACTTCGAAGCTCCTTTCCTGTCGGCGCCTTCACATTACATTCGGCCTAGTGCCGCTATTGGAGTGGCCCGGGATTGTGTGCTGGGGAGAGCGTCCCTACTGCGTGGAGCGGCGGCTGGCTGGTGGCGATGCCTGGTCGGAGGCTACCATGGCGGTTCCTGCCTATGTTGGCCCGTAGCTGGATTTCCTTCTGGATTTCTGTGTGGATTTCTTGAATGTTGCGTCTAGCTCATGTAATCACAATATGCTTACATAGTAGTGACGTAATGCAACGGGCGGTGGGTAACCCTGACACAATTATTTACATGAGCTACGGGTAGCAGCAGAAGGCGATATCAGGAAATCACCAAAAAAAAGGGCAAGGTCCTCTACAGAACCCTGACACAATAAACGACAGATGCAGCACACTACAGGGAGAGTTTTAGTAGAAAGAGAAAAAGTACAGGTAGGGTGGGGCGCAATAGCGACTATTAGCGACTACGCATTCCACACGCGTCGAAAGACTGTGCAGTACAGTCGCTAGATACCCGTACGATTCCATTATTCTGATGTCCTCGCGGTGGATTAGTTTATGCCCTTTGCAGCTAGCTCACGTAACTATTTATATATTTGTTTACACCGACCTTTGTAAGGCAGGTCCGATTTAATGTTATGTTTTAGTACTCTACTTTCCGAGAAGCCGAGTGGGGGGGGGGGGGGGGGGGGGGGGGTTCACTTTGTACCTTATCAATATTTATGCGCTGAAAGCCGACTGCATGCTGGTGCGCGCTTTTGAATGTGGTACGAGATTACCGGTCATGTAATCCGTAGTCACTTCGTGATTATCCATAGTCGCTAATATCTATAGAATATGATATTAATCGCCGCCTCGTTTGCTTTTGTGGGTTTCCTCGTTGGTCTTGGTGGGCATTAGAGTATGGTGATCTGGGCCCGAATTACACCCATTTCCTTTGTAGTCCTGATGTTAGATTCATGATTACATGTGCTAGCTGCAAAATTCAAGAAATCCATTCAGAAATCCAGCTACAGCTACAAGAGGCGGGAAACCGCCATGACAGCCACCGATCAGGCATGTTAGATAGATAATATATCAACAATGTGCGACACCGTTCCGGATGTGCAAAACCATAGAAACGAAAGTTCCAGCGACCAGCTTCAATGTTTCCCTTTGCCAGAGTCGTAAAATTGTTACATATTTAATAACTACGCAGCGGATAGCTCTATGAAACTATCGTCCATCCAGACACGAGAGAATTATAAGACGAACGTACCCTGCGGAAATGTGGAATCGAATACCTGTACAGTGTAGAATATTTATATTATCTAAAGTACCAATACATTAATTAATCCTTCAAGCCCTTCCGGTACCGCAATTAGAATAGCTTTCCAGATCGCTCGTCCCCAGATTATTGCGCATCACGGATCGTTTCCCGTATCCCCGTCGCGATCAATCTCTGAAAAACCATCCGACCCGGGAACTTTTTCCGACTTGCGCGCTCAATGACAGAGCGAGCGATCATGAAAACAGTATATGGAAATCGGCGGCTCGAGACCGGTCGGGCCGTGAGAGCTTGGTCGTCACTGCATATTCGTACCGGTACTGTCCCATCTCGTAATAAAGATGCAGTGATTCGGTACCGGAGTATGTCGCGACTTGAATGTGGACCTGAAAAATGGCCGACGCGCGGATAGGCTGGCTGGTCCCAGCCCTTAGGCCGTTTCTCCGGATTACGGGTACTACTTGCTCCCGTAATACCGGCAATCCTTCAACATGCCTCGTTGTCTGTTCGCTCGGTAGCGCGGTGATCTCCTACTCAGGAAGTCCTGGATCGATTCCCGGCTCTGTCATTTCAGGGCAATATCGTCCGGGCCCATGTCCCGGGTTTACCCGCTTGATGCATTAGCCCGCCGGGGTTCGAATGAGGCAACGTTATAATGGCTGTGCCAGACCTGCCACTCCAGTTGGCGCACCGAGGTCAGGAGCCGGGGCGGCTTCAGCCGATGGCCCGGGGCGAGCTTACTTCTAGAACACACATCAAGCCTATATTCGAATTAGATTGCAGATCACAGATGATTCATCATCTCAGGCACGAAATATGTGAATATCTGTATTCGAATAGATAAAGAAATCATCAGAGGATCGCAGATGAGCAATCTGTGACGTCGCAGGTTAGCTTTTCAACTGTCTCAGATTTGGCACTTGAATCTGTGACGTCGCAAATTTTAACGTCCTGGGCATTTCAGGTATGTTTCCATGCCCCACCCGCGCCCGGCCCCGCCCATCACGCCAGCTCCGCCCGGCCCCTTACGCAGCAGCAGTCTCCCCGCTGCGCCTGCTGGCGCTCCACCCCGTCGCAACACGGTGGTGGTGGTGGCGGCGGCTCATTCCGGCAGCAGGGACAAGCAGTAACAGTATCTGCTATCTGAAATCACGGTACTGTTACTATAAAGTAGCAGTATTCTGTGATCTGAGGTCTGTGCTCGACTAGAGCCCGTCACACAAATTGTTTGTCACAGATTAAGCCGCACAGAGTTACAGGAATACGGGAAATCATCTGTGACGCTCGATCCTGACTTGCAATTCCGAGGTCTATGCAAATAGAGGCTTCGTAAACAGATATACAGCTACTGTACTGTTAGCCATAACAGCGCCCCCGCCCCAATGGGCCCGCCGCCCGCGACCACCACCACCACCACCACATTTGCCCACCCCAGCGCCGCGCGCTTCCTCCCCCCCCCCCCCCCCCCCCCCCCCCTTTAGCAGTACCCGGCGCAGCATACCCCCATTGTGTGCGGGTGGGTGGTCAGCAGGTACTCAACCGAACTCCGTTTTAGACTGCCGGACCAGGGCCCGTCTCGCCGCCCTTTGTCGTAGTCTCCGCCTACCTCACCGGTCAACGGCCCACCCGGGACTAACCGGGCGCCGCAGGGCGCGAAGGCGATGGGAACACGCCAGTATGTGGCCGGATGGGTGCGGCAGCGGGCGAGGGTCGGCAGGAGATCGTTGTGACGGGGCGGAGCGCGAGCGGACGCGACGGGGAGCTTGCTGCTGCGCGACAGAGCGGGCGAGCTGGCGCGATGGGGCGGGGCGAGCCCGCGCAGTCTGGACACACGCTGGACGGGCCCGAAATGCCAAGGATGTCAAATCTGTGGCGTCGCAGATTAGCTGCCAATTGTCTCAGATTCGCGCAAATCTGTGACAAAAGTCAGGTAATGTGCGACGTCACAGATTCGCATCTGCGATCTGTAACGATTTTTTGCTTATCCGAATACACGGGTGATCGCTGATTCCGGGTCGCAGATGATGTATCTGTGATCTGGAAGTTAGTCCACCTACTAAGGGTTTAAGTACCGATTCTGTCAGATATCACAGATGATAGTGCATCAGCGTGTCCATCCGTACCACTACCCCATCCGCCTGAAAATGCGTGGTGCGAGTATCGTCATGCTTGTACCCTAACCGCGCAGCACTACTTGTTATTTGCTTGTCAGCAGTTGATGATAACTGTTGTAGTAGTTGTATAGTAGCATGCAGTACTGCTCGCCCGCATGGTCACCACTAGTTGCTTGTTGCTCGTCATCACTACTTGCTTGTCGGATTGTGCCGCACATTATGTCGCTACGTATCGCTTCGTCAGATGCTTTGATTTCACATGTGAAATTTATACGCGCCGCATTGTGTCCAACATCAGGAACATCGCGGTGCGACGCAAAGCTTCTATTGCACACGCGAGTAGCGGGCATGCAGAACAAGGTACGCCGCATGGAAAGTTGGAAAAAGTACGTATGCACGGGAACAAATAACATGCAGCAGTTGCTGAACCTATTGTATCAACTGAATAACATTGCAGTAAACAAATACCTGATTGCAATAAGTGAGGTGCTATCA